>JAVIWB010000801.1:0-17633 GCA_031893035.1 Dermolepida albohirtum | reverse complement strand
GTAAACTAAGTAAACTATACATTTGTGAAATTTAATTGTTCAATTGCAGGGTTCTTTAATCAATCTTACTTGTGTATTATTTTCTCAATTAGTAATAGTAACTGAATTATTTTCACTGTAGTAAAAGATTTGAAAATCTAAAGTTGATATCTAACCTAATGTACGGAAGTAGAAAGTGGAGACCGGATATATGACTAAAAATATATAGATAGTTTTTTATTGACCAGGCATCATACATGTGACAAACATTTAGTCTATTAGTTATTCTATTTACTGTTTACTAATACATATATTATGTGCGCAACTAAGTTCTCGCTGTTTTTACTTTATTGTGAAAAACTGTTTACAAATGAATCATTCAAAATATTGCCCATCGCTAGCGACAACTTTTTCCCATCTTTCTGGCATAGCTCGAATACCGTCACGATAGAAGTGTTCGTCTTTTGAGGTTATCCACGAATCAAGCCATTTTGAGATGTCTTCATATGAGCGGAACTGCTGATTAGCCAGACCATGTGCCATCGAACGGAACAAGTAATAATTGGACGGCGCAATATCTGGGGAATATGGCGGGTGGGGAAGAACCTCCCATTTGAGCGTTTCTAAGTAAGTTTTAAGGGGTTTGGCAACGTGGAGTTCTCGATGCGCTTCAGCCGCCGTTTTCTTCGAATGAAAGAAGAAAAGCAACACTTCCCGCAAATGACGATTATTCGCTTCTTCGCATCAGCACACTACTTTTTTACATCCCAGAACTAGGATAAACTTAGTTTACACTTCTCCCATTTTCGCCATCTATAGTAATTTCAATAAGATTGCTGTCTTCTGCCATATAAATTTTATGTACACAAGTCACAGATTGCTAAGTTTTTGTGAAACTTGAAAAATATACATATTTATTTTTATTTTCATTATGAATTTTGGTTACGTTACGGAGTTATATTTAATTTATTACTAAATGTTTGTCTGATAATAATATATATTTGTCCTATTATTGAAATATGTAATTCTATTTGAAAATAAATAAATATTTTTAGAGCTAATAAAAGACGTTCCTCCTTCCTTATATTATCAGAAATTCAACAACGAAAATTGAAAAACATTTTCTTGTAATCAAATGTAGCATATACCACTAAAATAACCTCAACTAGTGGGAGGTTTAGTACCAATTAGTGAAAAAAATTAACTTGTCCTAACAGACTGCGTGCAGTAATTGGTACATTTAAGGTTAATGTGAACAAATAATTGGCAACTGCACGTGATTATTGGAAAATAGAATATTCAATATAGTATATATGCTTTGGGATCTCATAAAATAAACGGAATAAATGTTTGGCCACGTGTGTACAAGGTTTCTCTAAAATATTGAGATATCTTGTTTGCGTATAGTCACAAATGACAAACTAGTAGCTAACTAAGTATTTGACAATTCGACATATGACTCAAGTTTCTACTGTGATGACCTAAAGAGCTGGCGAGTGGTGGGGTTGCGATATAGTTGCTCTCATAAACGTACACGCCCTTTTATTTGCAGTACTACGTAGGTTGAGTTACATTATACCTATAAGTGGCGGCTCAAAATATCTTCGTTATGGGATCATAAAAGAATACACGCTTAAAACGGTAGAAATCGTTTTTAATGCCTACACTATTTTTGTAAGCACAAAAGCAATTACGTGAGATATAGCAACTAGTGCCTGTCGAATAAGGCTCATGCGTGACATTATTTATAACTTTTATAGAGCAGACGAGCGAGGTATTACAGTATCGGCTCTACGACAGAAGATGCAAATCGAAATAAGATGAAATAGATTAAGCACATCATTACGAAGAATTTTAAAAGATTTAGAATTTAAATTCCGATATACACAAAATAATAAGAAAGTATTAATAGAACAAATTGATTGAGATTTGATTACAATTAAACATTATCGTGACAGGAATCAACTCATTGCATATATTGACAAGTCTTATATCCACAACAGCTATACATCTTCTCAAACGCGATGAAGGAACAAAAGGTCCTTCCAAGAATACTTCTAAAGGGCCCAAGTTGATAATAGTGCACGCGAAGGTAAGATGGATTTTATATATAACGGTCTATTAATGCTCAAATGTGGCGGTAAAACCGGCGACTATCATTGTAATATGAATTCCGAAAGTTTTAGCACATGGCTAGAAATGAAGCTTACACCAAACTTACCCACAAATTGTTGTCGTGATAGATAATTCGCTCTATCATAATACAGAAAAAAAACCATACTCCAATAAATAATAGTAAAAAGGACGAAATGATTGAGTTATTAAAGCTAAAATGAATTCCTTTCGAAACTTGGATTAAAATATTTACTTAAATTTAAAAATTTTAAAAATTTAGAGGAATGGTGTACATATAAATGCAGCTTCTAGATTTCTAAATGTTGCAAAACAGAAATGATATTCCCACCTCAAAATTTCCATGATTAGTCAACTGCCCCATTATTATAATTTACAAGTATATTCATTGGAAAAATATCATTTTTGCACCAACAGTCTTCTATAAAATTGAACTTTCAAATGAATTTCTAATTTATATTTATTGGTTTGTTCAATTAGATTTGAAAAGCCACCATCCAAACAGAGTATATAGTATGTTCATTAAAGAATTAAAAAATATTACGAAAAGTGTTTTTATTATAAACAAGAAATTTAATTCACAAGAGATTTACATATTAATTTAGTTCTGAGGAATTCTCTAATTTAAGGTAAATTTCAAAGTAATTCTTTGTAAGAAAATAACTGTAGGGAAGATATTATCTCGAAAATATATAGTACACCGGAAAACACACTAAAGCACGTTAATGACACGGTGTTAAATATATTTGAAAATACCCAGGGATACAGGTACTGCAACAGGGTACATAACGTAAGCCAACGGCATTAAAATACAATGTAGGTGGCGCTAGAGAACGATACCAGCGCCCAGTTCATCAAGCACAGGAGGAGAACGCGTGTCGTTATATTTTTTACTCTTATTTGGTGGCATGAAAATTGTCCGTGACATAAATCTGACTTTTTTAGTCTGTAATAATCACAGTTTTGGAATAGTTATGCAGATGTATTTTACGACTTTAATTAAACGGGAATACTATCACGGTTTCAGAAAATAGATATATTATTGTTTGCACCATATTGCGAATTTTTAAATATTTCCTTTGTCATTGCGTTACGTATATAATTAAATTTGGACGAAATTTCATATGGAACTATTAATTTAGGTTTTGATTAGTATATGATAGAAAATTGCTAGCTTTTAATACCACCTAATCACATTTCTGTTTTATTGACTTACATACATACAAATAATAATTTCTCTACATTAATCAAGCAATTTGAATGGCACTTAAATGTCATTTAAGTATTAATATTTTACGGTTACGAGATCACATATTAGTTGAAGCATTTTGAGATTTATTTTTAAAATTTCATGGAAAAATTAGATTGTGCTCATGTCGTCAAAAAGTAACATTATTATTGTACTACACAGTCTGTCGCAGAGAAAACCGAACATTTTTAAAATAGCAATTCTTAGTGGCGCCATCTATTAAAAAAGATATGCGTCTGTAAGGTGGGTCCTTCACCAATGTTATGTCAAAATATTATGACATTTAAATCATTAGACGCAGAGAAACAGTGTGTATTTGACATTGGGCGAAAAATGAATTTCGAAAAAAGAGCAAATATAAAGTTCTATTTTAAACTCGGTAAATCGTTTATTTAAAGACGGTCGTACGGACATAAATGACGACAATCATCCTTGTGCAAAAAAAAAATTTGTGGTTACGGAAAGTAACATCGAACTTGTGCTAGAATTGATCAGAAATGAGCCAAAATCCTCATCGTGATAAGTGGGAATGGAATTAAATATTTCCAAAGCTTCCATACATCGCATTTTGACACAGCTTCTGGAACTGAGACTGATGATCAAAAATTGCTCAGAATTCAACATTGTACAGGCTTGATTGAAGACCCAAAAAGGGACGAAAACTTCAGGTATTCTATTGTGACTGGTGATGAGACGTAGTGTTTTCAATATGACCCAGAGGCCAAGCTTCAAACCTCCGAATGGAAGCATCCAAGTGAAGAAAGATTGAAAAAAAAAACCGTTTGGAGCAATCAAAAGACAATGTTGATTTGTTTTTTATGATTCGAAAGGCATAGTGCCCAAAGAGTTTGTACCTGCTAGTCAAACAGGCAATGCTGTATATTATATGTGTTATGAGGTGTCTGCTGTTCGTCGTGCGCACCCTCAATATCGGGAAAGTATGTAGTAGCTGGCGTTTGTTAAATGGTAATGCACCAACTTATCGCTCGACGCTTATCACTGATTTTCTAACTACAAATGGCATTTTAATCATTAACCATTCACCCTATTCACCGCATTTGGCCCCTTATGATTTCTATCTATTCCCTAAAGTACATTTGCCGATGAAAGAACAGTGTTATGCCGTTGTAGAAGCCATTAAAAAGGCATCGACAGCGATCTTGAAGGATATCTCTAAAGATGAACTTAAAAATTCATTCGGCATGTTAATTATCCGTGCAAAGCATTGCATTGAAACCGAAGGTGACTGCTTTGAATAAAATGATAGAATTTTACCAAAATAGTAAGCTTTTGTTTTTATTTTAAAAAAGTTCCGTTTTTTCTGAGACAGACTCTGTATACTGTTTTTACAGAAATATTTTATATTTTCTTAAGATGATTTAGTTAACTGTTAACGTAAAATTTTGTTAGTTTCAATATCTTCTAATACGAACTCAAATATACAGGACGTGGCAGAAGTCCCAAAATTATACGTAAATAATAAAACAATTCTAGAAGTTATTCAAAAATTTATTTCACAGTTTGAAAGAGCCATGATTTCTATTTACTTTACATACTTCAATGTACTTCGGGGCTTATGTTAGCTTGCCTCAACAAAACCCTTGTTTTGTAGAAAATTTTGTCGAAACTTGGTCGACATGTTAAATTTCTTGAGAAGAAAACTATTTTATCATGCTACGGATCACCATTTTGAGAAGAACGGATTGGACTTTAAAAAACAAAACCTTCGACAGGCCCCGCAATGTTTGAATATCAGAGAATAACCATGGAATGGGATAAGCCATTACACAATCCCCCCAGCATGATGGTTGACATTTGAAGGGCGCCATTTTCAAAATCAAGTGATGGTGTACATGTAGTAAAAATTTTTGTGTTGCTTTGTTCTTTACGTTAAATGTTCGGAAATTATTTCTGCCGCACCTTGTATTAGAACTCGTGGTCTGCCATTATTAAACCAGATTATTCGAAATTTAACAGATATATAAAACACAATAAAATATATATGATCTTTTATAACAAATATTTTATGGCAATTGATGAGAGTCTCAATTTAAAGAAAAACATATATTTTTCGACAAATGTTGTACTCAATTTTTCCAAAAAAATGTATAATCTGAAAATAGTTGTTTTGTTTAAAAACTCTTCTTATTATTGTTGTAAGAAATATAGAGTAATAATTTACAAAAGAAACTATTTTCTTCATGTGTGGAGGGCGTACCAGCACTTTACTTTCAATGGATACAGGCGCAACACAGAAACGTAGAGGTTAGTTGTGTAATGTACTAACGCTAAAAGACATACATATACACATATAATGTGAGTTCAAAATTTCCTTGCGGCCGAGATAGCTATAGATTGTAAAACGCATGTTTCCACTGATTTCTTACTACATATTTGTAAATATTATAAATTAGAATATATTTGACATATGTAACTCAAACTTAAGTCAAAATAGGTATTTATTATTGAATTATTTTACAATAAAATAAAAAACTCCTATACAAAAAATACGAGTACATAAAGAAGTCCTATTGTTACAGTTTTCAATGTAATGAAAACGAAAACTTGTATTATTCCATAAGAGATTGGACAGAAGAAATTCGAAGGCTTCCAAACTTGTTTACAATGACAACTGTTCGTAGAATTTGTAAAGGAACGAGGGAGAAACAAATCGTAATATTCTTAAGATTTGTTCTTTATTTTTCAATATAGTCACTTTGTAACGTAATATAGCTAGACCAACAACTTTTCAACATTTTAATACATTCAGTACAATGCGATTTGTCTCGCTCTACAAAATAAGTAGTTAGGGGCCTTGTCCTCATCATTCGAAGTGAATTTTCGTCCAGTTAGACATTTTTTAGGTTTAAGAAAAAGCAGCAGTCACTGTGAGCCAAATTCGGCCAATATTTTGCATGTGGAAGCACTTCGTAAGATATATAATGAAGCTTTGAAGCAATAATCTGTGAGCGAGTGCTAGTTTCTCCTGGTTTGGAGAAATGCTTGAAGTGTATCTTCGAGTTCGTACTAGAAAGTGTGGCTGTTGGTTGTTTCACCAGTGTTGATGTGTGCAAGGCCGTCGCATCATGTTCATGTATAAAAGAAAATCGGACTGTTCACGAATTATTTTATTCGAATCTTTTTTGATAGTATATAATAAAATATGTACTTCCTAGTAAGAACTCGACAGTGCGCTTTAAGAATTCCTTCAAACTAGGAATTTATATAGGAGAAAGTAACTTCGCAGCGATGGTTTTACTTTGTTTAGGATAATGTTTAGAAAGCACCTGCCCATTTTGAAAATCAAACATCTTCAAAATCCTAGACACCGTAGACATGACTTTTCTACAAATGGAACGACTTACACATATTCAGACCCATTTTCTTGCTTGTTTCTTTCTGGTGTGTAAATTTGATTCCATGTTTTATATACTATTATTAAGCGCATATGAAACTCAGCAGAATCATGCTTACATAGCTAAAGAGACACTTGAGTGTGTGTTTCTCATAAGATTCATCTATCCAGATGTAGTGTTAAGTATTTATCTTAAGAAGATTGTAATGATTAAGTCGGGCTGATGGGTAGATGCTCCTATTTAGAGTAAGGATGACGTGCACTGATTTAGACTCATTAAATTTTATACGTTATACTTTAGGCTAAGATTGGACGGTTTTGGTGATTTTGCAAGTTGTCAGATGCATATGCGGTCCTTGTGAGAGACTAAAATTGCTCTATCATAGGCAAAAGTCGCTAAAGATGTTTCTATGATTGCTGCAATGTCTGCGGTACATGATTAGTAAAACATTGGACCCGGAACGCCACCTTGCAGATATCTTGATGGTATTACTAGTAGATTGGTTTGAGAATCTCCATATTTTACTATGAAGTATCTGTGCTTTAAATATTTCAAAATAATTATTATATAAGTTGATTAATTTTATACATTCACCCATTATGCCGAACTAATATAATAATAAGAGCTAATATCTTTCAGCTTTTAGGATATGCCGAATTTCCTTAACAACTCTCTAGACTTGTTCAATGGTCGAATGCTGATCTCGAAGTTTGAATTGGCGTTTCGGGATCATTTTGGTCTCACTAAGAAAAGGTTTTAATCGTGCCGTCAAGTGTTTCTCGAAGACTTTCAACAGTATTAGCAAAAGTCTGATAGAACTATATGATGAGACTTTCTTTTATTCTTTTCCTGCTTTGCTTATCAAAATTATCTTAATTACTTTCCATTGGTAAAACGTGGCAGAGTTTGAGAATTGCTTTAGAGATAATTGTAATAAGGCGAAAGCACTGGTCAAAAAACTCCTGGAAAATTTGTTGGTTAAGAGATCATAAACCGGTGCTTTTTTGGGGTTTCTTTTTTCCATTTTTGCAAATTGATAAAATTCAAACAAGATAATTAGTCTGTAGTTATTTAAAAGCGAAACATCGTAAAATTAATTAATATCTTTCTTTATATATTTATTTATATAATTTATTCTTTTTCGTAATAAGCCAGAATAACATGTAATATGAGTATATTGATTATTCGTGCTTAAAACAAAATTCACTTTGTGAATTACAGTTTTTATATACTATATATACAGTAAAGTATTTAGTAGTTTTCTTCCATAATATTTTTTCTTTAACAGATTCAATCACTATTACCTTCGCTGGTATAATTAATTAAAAATGTCTAACAATGACTGGCATATTCGTATGTTTACAGTTTCAAACTTAATCACAGCATAAATATTAAAATCTTTCCGTAAAAGTTTTAGATTCACAAAGTTGATTACGAACACATAAGTTTTTTATTATCATCAGACAAATTACTTATTTGCTTTTCGTAGCGTTTTATAAACATGAACGTTCGACACAGGAAGCGTTGCGAGTTTATTGGAAAAACTCAATTTGATTCAATTTATTTCCTATATTGCTAGTTAGCGAAGAAATTGAAACATCCCTCACATCCGACAGTAAGTTTCCGGGGAATGATTTATAAAATAAACACTTAAGTCTTATGAACTCGGACAACTTCCGTAATAAATTACAAAATATTCTCAAGAATTTTCAGTCTTTTCTTAATAAATTCTCTTATTAAAATATAAAAGAAAAATCCTGTCTTCTAGGTTATTACTTAAATAAATTAATGAAGAATACATAAGTAAACGTTGTTGAAAAGCAAGAGAAATATGTATTGCAGCAAAATTTCGTAACTTACATAACTTATCAAAATGATTAAACAACCTTTGTATATGTCTTAAGTTCCTTTGTATAGATAATTAAATTTAACATTTTTTGAATTTACACTTTTACATAATAAATACTAGTGATATTCTACCATAAACGCATTTATTCTTAAACGATATTGATTCACGGAAAAACAAAGTACAGTGCGTACAGTTCTCTGAAGCAGGAATACATGGTAGTGTAGAATTGTATACACACATATTTATTTACTCATTAAATCACGTGAAAAAGAATTTCATTTTAAATAATATCAGTTAACATGTGAAACTTGTGTAAAGTACAAAGGTATAACTACAGAGTTTGTTATAAAGTTAAATAGGACGCATGCAGAAAGCATTAAAGTTAGTTTTCTATTAAAATGTATTGTAATTTTAAGTAGTGCAAGGACGAATTGACATGAGTAAGACTAGAAATGAAACAAATGAGCTAGGGTTTTGAGCTTTTTATTACTTTTGGAAATATTTCGCTATGACTTAGATGTTTTTAATTTAGCAATGCTGTAGAGCCATGATGTCATGTTGTAAGGACTTCTGTCCGCATCCGTGACAGACAAATTTTCCATACTTTCAAAATTTCGCATGCATTCATCCACCGAGACGAATGGTAAACATTGAAAGTAATTTCTGCTAATTTCATCCATTTTGGTGAACAGTCAATACAAAAGCTTTTAGCGTAGCTCTCTGTTGCACTTTGATAGAAGAATTTATGTACACCATTAAAATATTTATATAATTTTACTCCTCGTGGTAATAACAATTTCTCTGTACCTCATATTTATACTTTTCGTCACGTAGAAAAAAAAGCACGTACTTTCGATGTAACGGTTTCCATAAGCGCTTCTTAAAATAGAGACTCAGTCCAGAAAACGTAGGATACGTAGGACTGTAAAAACTCGAAACAAAAATTGAGTGAAAAAAAGATAGAGGAATATTGGAAAAATTATGTCACAAGTAGAGAAGAAGAGCCATTTTAAGGTTCAGGAAGTAAACATACAACTAGTGATAAATCTGATGAGACAAATATAATAGATAGTAACAACGATAAAAACAAATCCTACATGTAAAAAAAGACGAAGTTTTAAAATTTAAATAAAAGATTTATTAACGTATCCTATCACAATAGTGAGCTATGTTTGAGACAAATGTGTTTATGAGAAACAAGGTGATCATGTCTATACGACTCTAGAAAAAATAAACATTTCATTTTTCCAACGACAATTGATTATTACAAACTTTTTATATCCGATGATATAACCGAGTTAATAATCAGAGAAACCAACAAAAACCTACCTAATAATCCAGTGAAAAGTGGAAGCAGACATAAAGACTGGAAAAACAAAAAACTTGATAGAATGGAAGCCTTCTTTGGCCTCTTATTGGTCATATAGAAAGTTATTTAAAAACGATATGTCCAATCTCATAATTGGAAATTGCTTTCAATTATACTGCCCAAAACAATTAGAGGAAATTTTGTAAAAAATGAAAAAATAAATAATATAAGACACGTATATATTTTTATATTGCAGCTATACGCTTTTAAAGAAGAAATAGTATTCATTGACAGGTTTGAACTTGTACAGCGCTTCGATGCAGCCGCCACTGCTTGAGGGTATAAAAACGCGTATATGAGCGATCTAGACTGCAGTTAGATTTAAGCATTTTCTGTATCATAGCGGAGAGAGCAAGCTGTTGCTGAAGTTTTTGCGGTTAGTCAAAGTGTGATTTCGCGTTTGTGAAATCAGTTTTTAGAAACTGTAGATGTTAAGGGAAGACGAAGACAAGGACGCCCAATATCTACAGCACCAAGGGATAATCGATACTCAACAGTATTTGCACGTAGAAACAGCACTCATAAAGAAACTCAACTTAGGAAGTGGGCCTACTGCTGCTATGGGAAGAGTAGTATCAATTTAAACAATAAGAAATCGTCTTCATAACGTTGGCATGTATGATTGAAGTATGCGTTCTACTAACTACTCCTCATAAAAGATCGCGGAGAATATGGGCGAGTATTGTTTTATGACGAACCCAGATTCGCCTAAAATCCAGATAATTGGTGTATTTTAATTTGGCGTGAACCTAGAATACGTAATCAGTCACAATTTGTTCGAGAAAAGCCGCAATATGAAGGCGGAAGTGTAATGGTATGGGCTGGGATAAGCGCAAGAGGTCATACAAAACTTTATGATACGGAATGGCAACCTGACAGCTCAGAGTTATCTGGATGAGCTTTTGAGACCCATTATTCATCCGTACGCTGACGCTATGGATGAAAGATTCATTTTAATGGATGACAGTGCTCGTCCAGATCAAGCAAATAACTGGATTGAATAACTGGAAATCAGTAGAATGGACTGACCAGCAAATTCTCCTGATGGTAATCCTATCGAATATGTTTGCGATGCCTTAGCAAGATGCGTTGCAGCAAGAAATATGCCATCGCGTACAATTTAGGAATTTCAAATTGTTTTGATAAAGAAATGGGATAATATTTCACAAGAATTTTTTGGTGTTCAGATTCAATCAATTCTGATGAGATGTCAAACCTTTATTGCCATTAGTAGGGATCATACACATTATGAACAATCCCTTTTTCGTTATTATATCAATAAAACTTCTTATAAAGTCTCATAACCGTGTATTCATTTAATATTTATTCACTCCAGTGCCTTAATAACTTTATAATGTGCACAAACAAGTTCAAACGTGTCAATGCGTTCGGTTTCTTATTTAAAAACGTTGTAGTTAAATATAAAAATATTCGCGAGGTGCTAAATTATTTATTTATATCATTTTTCCAAATATCCCCTAATTGCTGTGAGCAGTATATTATTACGATTTTGTCATTTTGGTGAGAATATTGAAGGTCGCGGAATTTTCCAGATACGTCCCGTAAAATTCAAGAACTTAAAGTAGCATATCGAAATTTAGTCAGGTAGAATATACATCAAACAGTACCATTTCAGGAAACGTACACAAATATGGTATAAAGTTATTAGGACTTTGCAATCACGCAGAGTGCACATATAACGTCAATTCATATTCCGTAAACAAAATGAAAATAATACAAATTCTAGAAGTTTTTATATTGGTAAAAGAAGAACTCTGGCAATTTTTATATATGCGTGTCATTAATTCATGAGCTTTTTAATGAAAAGATATATCTTGCTGACATCCATCGTGAAAACTGGAAAACAGTTTCCAAAAGTGACTATCTGATAAATTAAAACTCTCTTGTTAATATAAGAAAATAATTATCTAAATGATAACTTTTAGGTATATTTTTTATCACATTTCATAATATTTTTATTATAATAGATAGAGACAAATTGGAACACAGCAAGTATATTTTATTTCTAAGAACTATCAATAGAAAAAGCCAAAAGTTTTTGTAGTAATTCGATTAATACAATCATTTTTAAACAGATCATCTCACGAACAATTTCATTAAGGATTTATTAAAGTAAAGGAACAATTTATCTATTGCCATCAACAGGCTAGCCCAATTTCCCCAAATTTATATCTAACTTATATCGAATTCGTTCAATAGATACAACACTTAATTTCGTGAAGGGAAAAATCCCTCGAGATTAGCCAATCTATCTTACGGGTAAAGGAACTTTGGAGTAGGGTGACCTAGAAGACCGCAGTTTCGTTAATCTTTTCAGGAAAGCGAGACTAACTGAAGAATGTATGGTGTTACTTAAAAAGCAAATTGAAGAGGGATAGAAGTGATAACTGTAAACTTTCCACGGCGAAATATCGAACAGGAATGCTCTAAATGTTAATTTATGTGCCAACTTTACATCTAAATCAGTCGCCATTAAAAAGGGTAAACATCAAAAAACAACTCGAGGTCTTGGACAAGATAATTAGCGAAGTTTGAATTTATATGTCTTAGTTTTTGTACTCTAGTTTAACTGACTTTATATAGAAAAGTTATGTACTATTAACTTTAACGTTCTGTCTTTTTGAAAACTTTTACTGTAATTATTTTCTTAATAAATTGTAGAATAAATTGTACACTTTTATTGTGGATTCTAATATGCCAATTTAAGTGATATATTCTATTCTTTTTTAGTGCAATAATTTCGCATATTTTATTTAATATCTGCGACATCTTTTTTATTTAGAAGGTTTAATTTAACAAATGAATAATTTGCCTTCATTCTATTTTTAGCGTTTCCGAAAAGGAAGTCAAGTAATTTTGTAAAGAAAAAGTGATAAGAATTTCTTGTTCATTTAAAAAAGTTTATTAATATTTCTTTGTTGCGATGTATTAAGGTAAAAAACTAAGCCTTTTCTTTAATCTCGCTTATTTTTATTTTCTTTATTTAACATGAAAATATTCTAATGGTAAAGAATCATGTATACTATGTGACAGAAGAAGCGAATCACCCAGCAAAAGTATATCACTATAAAGTAGTTGACCACCAAACCAAACAATTATTAAAATAAAACATTACAAATAAGCTTTAATTTTAGAAGACTAAATATAAAATACGATGTGTGCAGCGCACAAGAAATGTACATCTGCTTTTGTAAAATTAAAATTTATTTATAGTATTTCTTTTTAATAATTAAGTGAAAGTATAAATTTCCAAGACAAATTTTGTTCACACGTTTACAGTGTTGAAAATAACAAATAATTAATTTATTTTTGAAAAATGCAAGTCCTTTATATTGAAATTGGAAAAATATGTTACCGCTCCACATAAACGAATATATTTTGTTATTCGCACAGGCATGTTTCTAATTCCAAACAAATTGCTGGGCCTCATACAGCTAGTGGAAGTTCATTGGAGTGTTAGAAAGTATCCCAACTCTTCGAATTATCATCTCCCGTACAAGATCTATGTGTCATAGTTCTGGCAAGAACGCAGGCTAGTTGAGAATTTTGATGTTGGCTTTTTTTCACGAATCGCAATGTAACAACTGCAACATGAAGACGGGCATTGTCTTATTGAAATTGCAATATTTATCCCTTGGTTATATGGTAAAGCGAATAATTCCATGGCTTCATGAATGTACGTTTGGACATCAAAAAAAATCTCAGTTCTATAGACATGCTTGAATGAGCTAATTTGAATCTTACACTTATGAAGGTCATAATAGCAGCTGACAGAACGCGTGTTTTGAGATTAAAATGCAAATCGGCTACAAATTTCGGCGCTTCGATAATACTCCCAAACTGAAACAAAGATTTCAAAATTGCGAAAATGGAAGTAATATTGACTATCGTAGTGTTGTCCATTTGGAATTCTTTATAAATGAACAAGCGGTCACTAAATGTCTGGGCTTTAAGACGCGCCGGAAGAAGTCAGACCTGTTCAAGAATAGCTCTTATGCCGTCCCACATATACGTTAATTTTACTGCCAAAATTTAACAAACTTTACCAATTAAGCATCACATTTACCAGATAATGCCCCGTGACATTTTATGTTCCTCAAGCCTAAATCATCACCTCGTGGAAGATATTTTGAATCCACTGAAGTCGCAAAATAAAATTATACTGGCACGCTTTGAAAGCCATAAATTAAAAAAGGAAAGAAACTATGGCTAGAAAACAGGGTGTAGCTGCCAGTCTGTCTAGTGGATGACGGTAGTGTCGTTTGTTCAATAGAAATAAGCACGCGATCTTGTTTAATAAATAAAGCAATACCTTGTAGGTGAGAAACATGCAATCTTGTATCCCGTCTTAAGTAACAAACACCCTCTTCCTTTTCCCTCCTAATTTAATCACCACAATAGTAGTATTTAAATTAATACAAATAAATAATATCATCTAAGTAATTATTTGGTATGTAAAAGAAACAAAAAAAAGGAAAAAATAAAATACTTCTAGAATACTCAGAAAGTTAAATAACGAATACAAAATGAAGTTACGTAATACGCGGATAGTACAGCTTTAAAAAGAAGAAGAAACGAGGAAGCACCTTTAAATTCAGCGATGTTGAAGATGTTTCCAGCAATGGAACTTGCGGACACAGTCGTATTACCCTTGGAATTTAAATCCTTATATTTAAATAAATGCTTGATCTTCATAGCTATAAAAGCGTATTCGAATTGAACCTGAAATTCGTACTAAGATCAATACTAAACACCCTAAAATAACGATAACAAGAGAAGAAATTAGAAAAATTGCAACACGTGCCTGAGGTGGCAATGAATAAAACTCACCTTGTCTTCGAAGGGTCGAAAATAACGAGATTTTCGGAACGCCTTAAATCCAGTTAACACTGAATACAGTAAGTTTGAAACAAATCTCGATAAATACATATATCGTAATAGTTTAACCTACTCTCTAATTTTGGCAAAACATCGAAACGTTTCTAATCCAGAATTATTCTGATTGAGCTGTCACAACCACAACACATTTTTATATTTGAAAAGTTGATGTAAAAGATACTGAACAAGACACATCTCCCCACATTAAAGAAAACATGCCCATCTATACGCACAAATTAAGTATAACCACACGTCATGAAGAAAGGAAAGTAAACCTAAGACTAATACACCACTGTATAAAAGAATGAAACAAACAACTGAACTAGCAATGTAATATTATAATACATAATATTATATTAGGTAAAGCATCTAATTAATACTTAAACGTAGAATCTTAAACCACACAGGTAAATAATATTATACAATCTCTTCACTAAAGTTATGCAAAATATTCCAGAATTTATCGGTAAAGCCAACGAAACATAACGACACCCATAAAAAGTATTTCACTTATATGAAAGAAAGCGCAAAAATAAATTCTCATGGTTAAGTCAATATTTTATTTATTTATTGAACATTTTCCGGTAATAAATTAGGTAATAAATACGCCATAATCAAATGTTTCAATAAAATACAAGAACATAATTCAGAATTTTGTCAAGAGCAAAAGTTTTCAATGCCTAACATATGTATATATTCGTGCATATAGATTTATGATATATACATATATGTATATATACACAAATGCAAGTATAATGTGATCAATAAGATTTCAATCGTGATTAAATGAAAACACCAAATAACAAACAAAGTCAGTATAAGTGACTTTACCGGTTGATCTAGAGTTTCATACATATATACATATTTAGCACGTACAGGCTTATCTGTATAAATTTAGATCCGTATTATGATGTCATCCATTCAAATTGATCCACTTAACTTATCTTGGCTTCAAAATCCCTTGTAATATCAGTATAAATAGAGTTTAAAGCGACCCCGAATATAATCAAGCTTACTCAGATGGCTCTCGGTTACAGAATTTCATAGGTACGTTGCGTTGTTATAAAGAGATGGAGCGAAGATTAGGAATTACATATTACGGTTTTATGAACAAAAATCGTAATTCTAGAATATTATGTGGGTGATAAGTAAATACGTGCGAGTTAATATAGAGAATACAAGTGAAAGGAAATTTCAAACTGAAAATAGAATATTGATATTAGTAGCACTGCTTAATGCTATAGCGAAAAAATGCGTCTACATTACTAAGCTCTAATATATACCGAAATGTTATGTTATTATAGAACTCATTTCATATTACCTATATTCAAAACAATTTTTACGACTAAAACGGGAATAAGAGGTAAACAGGGTGCAAAATTTTAATGGTTTTTCTGCTTTCAGCAGTATGTTACATTATGGTTTAAAGGAGTAAGTAAATTTGAGGTAAGCGTCATATATTATCACACAACAAATCTTAAATTTTTCAAAACTTTGTTACACAATTACATAGAAAGTATAAGAAAATATATGTTAAGGAATCATTTGCTTTGGCATCCACTGATAAAGGCAAAGAATTTAATGCTCGTTTGTACAATTACAGAATTGAAAAATCCTTGCCTTTATTTCATTTCGTGAAATATATTTTAAGATGCTAGTAACGGCAAAAAGCAAATTAAAAGAAATCATAAATGAAAACATGAAAAGACAAGTAAATTTTAGGAATCAATAAATTAAAGTTATTTATTTTTTGATGAGAATCTCGATAACAGCGGTCGTTATATCGCTAATTTATTAACTATTGTCGCGTTTCACGGCAAGCATATTTAGCAGAAAAGAGAGTGCTGGAAAGGATAAATAACGGCCCAATTTTGCCATTTATAATCGACGTATGATCACATTTCCATCGATTCAAAAATTTTCTATAAAAATTGACTTTATACGTAAGTTGTTGGAGGATAAAAAATAGAATGGTGGCAAAGTTTCTTACTTGCTAAAGAAAATATTTAGAAAAACGCCACTTGATTCATCATAATTCCACAAAGAAATATTACTCCGTACTTCTCTATTGTCATAAGCAATATCAGAACACTTCAATGGCCCAAGACTGCAGTATTTTATGCAGACCTTTTAAGGGATACTAAAATAATAGTGTTACGGCATAAGCTAGCTTAAAAAGAAAAATGGGATAAACTACAAGAAATAATAGACGAATATTTGAGAATATTGATAGATGTTTTGCTTTGAAACGACCAAGAACAAGAAAAGTTTCGATATATTTTGAAAGGACGCTAAGAAAGCAGAACATTGGCAAATAATATATGGCAAGAAATATTAAGATATGTATAATGTTCGTTCTATTGCCTGTATTTCAGCGTACACTTTTATAGCTAGCAAGTGAATTAAGTAAGTATTAGAGAAGCGTGATGGATAGTGACAGCAGTACATGTCGCCATTAATCTAACATGCGGTTTACTACATGACCGACTGAATAATAAATTGCCAACTCTTTTTAAGTCGTACACTCAAATTTAGTTTTCTGCATACTACGGTTGAAATTCTTGAACATCAATCACTTATCTGATGAAGTCGCCCTAGTAAATGTGAAAGTTTTTTTTTGCAACTGATAAATTATGATTTAAAAGTTTTCTTTGCAGGATATCATAACATATAACCAGCAGAATCACATTTCACGTAGGTCATGAGAGAAGACAAAAATATCACCCACAAAGTATCTTCGGGAAAATTTACAAACATTATTAAACAACTATTAAAAGCAAAATATAACCAGAATAATGA